>PVKU01000186.1:0-24358 GCA_004027475.1 Anoura caudifer
CCCAGCCAGGCCCATGACATGGACGGACATTTTCAAGCTTTCACAGGGTCCCCTCAGGTCTCTAGATGGAAGAAATTTTCATTCTTATCTTCCAACAGAGTTGTGCACACCCCTGGCTGATGTGCAGCCCAACCACTGAGCAGGGAAGACCTTCTACACGCATTTCTTTGTAAAGGTTATGCCTAGAAAGGGCATTGTAGTGCAGTTCAGTAATGTCTGATAGGTCAGTGCAGCAGAGGTGTACGCTGCTGAAATGTGAAAATACAGAGACATTGGACAGTGCCTACTCAAATCTCAGTTTTAAAAAAATATGTACTTTTTAAAAAACTTATTGATCTTAGAGAGAGGGAGAAAAACATTGACTTGTTGTTTCATTTATACAGTCATTGGCTGCTTCTTGTATGTGCCCTGACCTGGAATCAAACCCACAATCTTGGCATATCCCGATGACTCTCTAACTCACGAAGCTACCTGGTTAGGGACAAATCTTAGTTTTTAATGATGTGGTGTCCTCTGAAGAACTTTGGGAGTACTTCAGCTAATAAATGAAGAGGAAATGAAAGGTGAAATATCACCATTTTGCAACACATGAGGAAGTAAATAATGGATCCACCCAGGAAATGGTCACCAGGTCAACCAACAAAGAAGAAAGAAACACGATGCACCTCCTAAGACAGAGACCTGCCACCACCGGCTGTCAAGTGAGTTCTCCAAAAGAATCACCTGGGAGCCCTGGCTGGTGTAGCTCAGTGGTTTGAGTCACGCCAAAAGGTCGCTGGTTTGATTCCCAGTCAGGCCCCTGATGGGTGGCACACAAGAAGCAAACACACATTGATATCTCTCCCTCTCTTTCTCTCTCCCTCCCCGTCTCTCTAAAAAATAAATAAATAAAATCTTTTAAAAAAGAGGGTCTCATCAAGCACATCCTTCTAACAGCTAGTTTACAGTGTACAGCTAGTTTACAGGAAACAGAGGGGACAGAGAAACATCAAAAATGGCACCACAGGGATGCAAAGGGTGAGAGTCAGGATGATTCCCTTATTTCCATTCTAAGTGTTTTTAGAAAGGAAAAAAAAAGTGGGAGGTGGATTAAGCACAATGTGGACCCCTTGGCTGCATCCCAACTGGAACAAACCAAGTGTAATGAAATAATAAAAATAATGGAGGCAATTGGGGAACATTGAGTCCTAACTGGATGTTTCATAAGATTTATGCAATCATTGCTTTGGTGGGGGTGGGGGCAGCATAGGATAACAGTGTTGTGGTTGTGTGTCTTCCTTAAATTCATCTTTTGGATGAATCTTTTCTTATCTTATCTTTTGGAGACATGCGCTGAAGTATTTCCAAATGCAAGGCTATGGCGTCTGCATTTGCATTTAAACAATCCATTGTGGGTATAAGTGACACAAGACTGGCCAGCGATGGAATCACGGAAGCCAGGTGGTAGGTATAGGGGAATGCCTTCTACCAGTGTCTCTCCTTTTTTATGTTGGGACTGTGGTAGTAAAACAACAACAGGAAAGTTGGGAGACCACTAGCGCAGCTCACAAAACTCAGCAGACACTTCACCCCTCCTCTGGATGAAACGCTGCCAAGGAAGAATGAGGAAATCTACTTACTTGGCACCAACTCTGTGCCAAGCATTAGAGTAAATTCTTTCTCATAAGGGATCTTGTCTTTCCTGTTCAGCAATTGCGAGAAGCTGATATGATTAGCCCCATTTTGTAGAACAGCAAATTGAGGCCCAGAGAGCCAAAGTGACTTGCCATACGGTGCCAGGCCAAGAGGAAGAGCCAATGATGAGCTAAGATATCTAGCCATTAGGATTTTTTTCTTTGTGACCTTGCCTTTCCCTCTCCAGGCCTCAGTTTCCCTAGCTGTAAGACTGAGCTAACGATGTCAAAGGGTGAATTTGACTTTCTGCTCTTCCTCTGCCGCTCCGCCATTGCCTCCCCATTTCTTCCTTTCTTCTGTCTTCCCACGGATGTGTCCGAGGCAGCCTGTGAGGAAGAAAGAGAAATTGAGTCGTGGGTTCAAATTCTAGTTTTACTTGAAGCTATTTAGGTGACCTTGGGCAAGTTACTTAACCTCTCGGAGCCTCCCCTTCCCCAGCAATAAAATGGGGGCAGGGGGGAATAATAACCACCTCTGAGTGCTGCTGGAATGGTGAAGACAATGGACGGGCAGCGGCCAAGTTCAAAGCGCAGCACAGTGCAGATGGTCAAGGAAGTCTTGGTCTCCTGCCCCTGCCCAGCCTTCCCCTGGCTTCGCCCTTCCTCCTCCAGGTCTTGGCTGAAATGTCACCTTCTCAGTAAAGCTTTTTTTCTGAGCACCCTTTAAAATGAACCTCTCACACCTCCATTCACAAATCCCTTTCCTGATTTTTTTCCATGTGACTCATCACCATCTAACATTTATTCTAGCTCTTTGTTTTGTTTCCCATCATTCTTTCCTCGAGTAGAAGGACCCTAGGAACAAAACATTTGTATGTGTTTATGGCTACAATATGCTTAGCTTTAGACACATAGTAGGGGCTTGGTAAACATTTGTTGAATGAATGAATGAATGAATGAATGAATGAATGAATAAATATTAGACCTGGTATTGGTACATAGAGTAAACTGGCCCATAAATGCTTTTGTTCTCGTTTTGCTAAGACCCCAGAACCCACTGAGGTTCCCTCATTCAACTTGAAGCTACACCTGATTTGTCTGAGGGTGTGCTGGCAGTTTCCAGCGTCCTCATTTCTGCCTGTGCCTTACAATGGCCTCCTCCTCGATGTGCCTGCCCCAGTAGGTCCGAGTTCTTTAGGCTGCATTTCTTTATCCAAGGGCAGTGAGTGCTGCTGTCCCAGGGCTGTTTGCAACTTCCCTTCCCAGAACACAGACTGTGTTTTTGTTTAAAGGCAGAAAATGCAATGCTCCTGACTTAATCTTAGGAGAGGATTACCCAGTGCTGAGGTGGGACCTGTCCACAGATCCTCTGGGGCAAAAAAAAAAAAAGCAGCAAAGGCATCTGGTGTTGGGGGGAGGGAAGGAGGCAAGGATCCTTTATCTAGGTGCAAAAACTAAGGGGCCAGAGGGGCCAGAGCTGCCCAGAATGTCACCCCAGAGGTAGAGCGTGGGTGTGCTGGGATGAAGGTGGGATGGGCGCTTTTGGAGAAACTTACCCTCTCTGAGCTCAAACCGCATTAAGCCAGACCTCTGGGGTGTGGGGGTGGGGGGGTGGGCGGGGGGTGGGGTCCTGGGCCCACTGAGAAATATTCCTTAAAATGTTGTTGATAATAATTTCTCTTTCTACCCTGACTTGCCCTATCAGCAGATTGAGTCAGCCTTCCAAACTATGCCTGTTTCTCATGAAAATCTTCCTCTGCCCCTACAGAGACCAAGAGCCCAATTCATTCTCTCTACACTTAGCTTCCTACGCTGGGGTCCACCCACAGACACTACAGGGGTGTGAGAGTTCCTGGAGGGATGCAGCAATCTGTGAACTGGCATGGGGGAAAAAATCACACTTTCGTTTTCACTAAACTCCCAGTAAAATGAGTATTCTGTTCCATTGTGAATACAGGTGATAAACCTGCAGGAGGATTGGCAGTGGCTGTCACTTGGTCACCAGTAGAATCACAAACAATGTGACATTCTCCCACTGAGGGACTGGGGCGTGACTGAGATGCCCACGGTGTTGTTTGGCCCACCTGCCTCCGGAAGTACAATGGTAAGGCCACTGTGTCATTCAACACATTTATAAGGAGCATGTGTTGATTATACTTTTATTTTTTTCATACTGCTTTTAATTGGTCATTCTATGTCTTTAAAAATCTTCTTCTGAGACAGTAACTGTCTGTTTCAGCCCACTGTCCGATGGGGCCACGGCCCCAAACGCGGGGGAAGCCCTTCATGGTGAATCAATGAATGTGTGAATGAAGCAAAAGCTCAGCCATGATTCCGAGACAAGGGAGCCGCAGAGCCCAGAACCTCGAAATCTGCATGCAGGGGCCTTAATGCTACTGCCCTGTTAAGAAGCTCTAGGAGAGCAAGTTGTCTCCCCAAAATGTCCCAAGGAGTGCAAGCGTGGGAGCTGAACACGGCTTCCCATGGTGCAGGGTCCCAGAGGAGGGGAACAATGTCCACGCCCATTCTTTTCCAGTCCTGCTGATGGAGTCCGGTCTCAGGTTAGGGCTAACCTGTTTTGAACACCCCTGTCACCCTGGCAGACGTCACCACAAGCGAGGAGAGAGTGGGCCTCGGGCTCAGAGCCTCATAATGCAGCTTTGTTTCCCTCACTTCTCACTTTACTCTTTCCTTCTATTTCTGGGAAAGGAGACAAACGTTGAGTTTATGCTGCTGAACTAAAGAGGCCATGTTCAACAAATGAGGTGTTTTGAAAAAGCGGGTTGCTTGTTAACATATACGTTAAGGAGATCATCGTGAAGGTGATACCAGGGTATAGAAAACGAGAATGTGCTGCATCACAGTCCCCACCCCCCACCTACCCCAGTAAGAGAATCAAGGCCCAGGTAGGTGCCCTGTTCCTGCTCATTCTCAGGCAAAGCTCTGGGCTTTTCCCTGTGGCTTCTCTGGCAGCTGGTGGCCTGTCATCTGCCCCCTCTCAGCCTCCTAGACCTTTGTGGGGCCAGGGGTAGAAAGCGGGGAACTCCAAGTCCCCAGCATGGGTGTCAAACATGCTTTCTGAGTGTCCTGGCTCCAAGGTCCCCCATCCTGAAGGGCCCAGCTGAGTGGGGCTTTCATCGGCCTCTGAGAGGTGGTAACAAGTCTCAGGGCAGGCTGCTGGTGCCCACTGCCCCCACTTCTGTGGGCCAGGCCGAGTGCTGGGAGGACTGGAAGCAAGATTCCAGAGGCATCTGGATATTATCAGTCGCTCAACTGTCTGGCCAGTGGGGTGGTGTGGGGCTGGCGGCAGGGGGCAGGAACTGGCTGCAGGGTAGAGTTAGGAATCCCACATGGAGTCCCGGGGCCAGACCAGCTCCTGGGGGGGCAGGGTGGGGGAGGGTAGCCTGATGAACTGGCTGCAAACCCCACACCACCCTACTCAGCCCTCATTAGGCGGCAGCACCAAAGGGAGCTAAAAATCAATGATGATATTTGTCTGACAGAGGAAATGGAGAGGGAGGGGTCAGTGGGCAGGGAGGGGGGGTGGGGGCGGTGGCCAGGCAGTCAGACTGCTCCACTGGGCAGCACTTGAGGACAGCCACAGGGAAGGGGGGGGGTAAGGGGAGGGGAGGCAATGCTTGCCCTCTGGTCCACTTGAAGATTCCTGCTTCAAAACTAACCCTGATGGCTTCCAGACAAGTCGGCACCAAGGGTCATTTCTGGAGGCTGTAAGTGTTGTCGATGGCAGCTGTAGGGACAGGTGAAAATCTGTCCGGGCATTCCTCCTCCTACCCCTCCCAGCTTTCTGCACCTGAAGCAGGTCCCATTTATCACTACAAACCCTCTCAGGAGGCCTAAAAACACACACACACACACATACACACACACACGTCCAAAGTGCATGCTCACAGTGCTAGGCCTGCCCTGTGGATACTTTTTTTTAACTGCTCCTTTAAAGCAAGCTCTCTCAGCTGTTTGTTAAATAAAGCAAAGCAAACACAGGCCTTTGCAATGACAACAGAAAGAAAGAAAGAAAGAAAGAAAGAAAGAAAGAAAGAAAGAAAGAAAGAAAGAAAGAAAGAAAGAAAGAAAGAGAAAGAAAGAAAGAAAGAAAGAGAAAAGGAAGGAGAGAAAGAAAGAGAGAGAGAGAAGTGGGTGAGGGAAGGAAGGAAATAAATTCTTTTATTTGCTACTGTTAAAAAAATGTCCTTTTAGCCCTGGCTGGTGTGGCTCAGTGGGTTGAGTGCCAGCCTGTGAACCAAAAGGCTCCTGGTCTGATTCCTGGGTGGGGCACAGGCCTGGGTTGCAGGCCAGGGTCCAGCCTGGGCAATATTTCTCTCACACATCAATGTTTCTCTCCCTCTCCTTCTCCTTTCCCTCTCTCTAAAAAATAAATACAATCTTTTTAAACAATGTCCTTTTAAAATACCTCTGTCCTCAGGCTGGAAGGCAGTAAGGGAGAAGGCAGAGGTGGAGGGAAGATGAGCTGTGGTTTATTTGAACTAGTTAGAGTGGCGAGTTAGGAGGGGAAACTTCATCTTAACCAGGCTCCTATCTAACCCTCCTCCTCATCTCTCCCCAGCCTCCCCCTGCCCCATGGAACAAAGATGTGCTGTGCCCAGAGCTCTGGGCACTGCTCCCCAGACCCTCAACCCCATCACTCTCCAGAGGGAGCAGCTAGGAAATTGCTCAGGGCCTCTCCATCCAGCCAAATGCACTCTGGGAATCTGGAGGACTCTGAGGAATGGTTCCTCTTCTTGGCCACCTAAACCCTACCAACCAGACCTTCCTTGTGGGTCAGAGTAGCTGTCAGTGGGGAGGAGAAAGGCTTCCCTATGCCAAGCCAGTGGTGCAGAGAGAGCACAGTATCTTCTTCTGCACTGACTTGCAAGCTCTCGGCTGCACCCTCCTCCATCCTCACCCCTAAGGCCTTGTTGGGGGGCCCCTGGAAACCCCTAGTGAATGATAACTTATCTCCTAAGTTGCTGGTATCTGATGCTTTCTATGGTTTTGAAAACCATATTCTCCGAGGGCTGGGCTGCTGTGGGAATTGGTCCACTGGAGCAGCTCAGCCAGGATTTAATGGAGGTGCTCGGAGGGTGCTAGGTAATCTTCCGTGCCTGTTAAGTAGTACATGGGGTGGCCAGGTGTGGCTGGCTGGGCTGCCCGGGCCTCACTGCTCTCTCCATTGGCCTGCTGTCTTTCTTCTGTCTCTTTTGAGGCATTCTTTTCCCACATCCCTTCCTGTTCCCCACTTTTTCATCTGATGTCTCTCTTCTCTGTCTCCCTCTCTGTCTCCTTGAACTTGATCCTTACTCTCTGCTGCTTCTTTTTTTTTTTTGCCCTCTCACCCCAAACTTCACCTGGGCTGCCTCTCCTTGTCTGTACGTCTTCCTCTTTCTGTCACTCCTTTTTATTTGTCCTGTCTTCCGTGCCTCTCCCAATGACTCTGAGAGCATAAGGGTCTCTGTCCCTCTCTCATTGTCTGTCCCTGTTTTCTCCTTCCTCCCTTCTCCCCAAGTGTCCCCTCTCTGACTCTGTCTCCCCCCACTTCCTGTCCTTTTCCACCCCTCCATCTTTGGTCTCTCACCCACGGCCACCACCACACCTGGCTCCCTCCCCTCCCCCACCAGGCTCTCTGGTTCGGAAGGAGTGGCTCCAGGGAACTGAGGAGGGCTATGAGTGGTGGGCTCCTGCTGCTGACTAGGAATGGAGAAGCTGCAGTTGGATCCTGGGAGTGGGGACATCGGCAACACACAGCTTTCTGAGAGGCTGGAGGCCTCTAGCACTCCACCCGGGAGCCTGAAGCCCCTTCGGGCCCTAATCACATGCAGCCTCCTGGTCACACACAGACTCCTTGTCTACAGAGCTCATCAATGCAGGGGCTCTGGCCAGGGACACTCATATCGTTCCCTCATTTCCACAAGTTCTCTTCCCTCTGTAGATCTAAGAAACTCTTCTCCCCACCCCCCAGGAGCTGGTCTGGCCCCAGGAATCCATGTGGGATTCCTGACTCTACCCTCCAGCCAGTTCCTGCCCCCTGCTACCAGCCTCGCACCACCCCACTGGCCAGGACATAGAGATGACCTGGGGCAGAAAGTTGGGACACTGGTCTCGGAGCTGACATCTTAACTGCAGTGCAAGGGTAGGAGGGAGGACTCTCTCCCTTTCGGCTTTGAGGTTCTGGGATTGAGGAAAGGGGCCACAGAGTCATCAAACCCTGAGTAAGAAGCTTAAGGAAGGATCTTATCGCCATTTAAGCTTGGGAAGGAGCTTCAGGCAGAGCTGGAACAGAACTGGGCAAGGTCATGAGAGTAACACTAACAGAAAGAGGGCTAAACCTATGCAAGATAGTCTTCTAAGAATATATGCTTTCTCTAGTATACTCTCAGTATATATAGGATATACTTGGAGAGAATGGATAAGATAGATGGATAGAGGGGGCCTGAAGCACAGAGTTTAGGTTGTCCAACACTAGGTGCCAGGAGTTGGGCTGAGTGATGCATACACTTTTTTTTTTTTCTGTTTACTACTAGCCATGGTCCTCCGTGGCACCTGTCATCCCCATTTCTCAGAGGAGACAACTGAGGCTTAATGGAGACCATGGATTCGTCAGAAGTTCCAGGGCATTCTAACAGGGCTTCTCTTAAAGCTCAGTAGATGCGACAACGCTTTGCTGGAACGCGCCACTTGGGAGTCTGCAACCGTAAGGAGGCCAGCAACGATGAGAAAGAAACAGGCAGCGCATGAGGAACCAGCCCTACCTCACCGGAGCCTGCACCAGCTGGCTGGGACCTGGCTTGTCCTCACCTACACGCAGCTGAGCGCACTCACGCTGCGGCTCAGCTCCCCGGGTGTGGGGCGTGTTAGGGGAGGCTGGGGTTATGGTGGTCAGTGGGCTCCATTCCTGGAGCGGGAAGAGACACAGCGCCGGTGTTATCTCTGCGTCTGCGCTTGGAAGTGGGAAGAAGTCCGCGGAGACGGGGTGCGGGAAAGGCGGCCATCGGTCCAGCCTTGACCCCCGCCACACCCAGGTGCTGTGGTTGTGCCACTAACCAATCCATTCAACATTCCTTTTCCCTGAGCCGTTTCGTCTGTCACTTTCGGGATCTGAAAGGAGGGAGGAAACTGAGGCTGAGGCTCAGAGCACTTGGCTCCCAGCATGTGCGGGAAGCTTGCCAAGCTCTTGAGCGCGCCAGGCAGGGATGTGGCGGCGGAAACCACAATCCCGGGCCTCCTGTGAGAGGCGGGAAGCGAAGCCAAGCGCAGCGCAGGCACCTCAGGCCGTTGAGCGAAGCCAAACTCGGTCAAGCGGGCAAAGGAAGAAAATAGAAGCGCGGTTCTGGGCTCCTGTTTGGAACCTATGCGTTCACCCAGTCCTCTGCTGGAGTGTCCGCCAGGACCTCGTGGATTCGGCCTGGGGAGGAGCTGGGTGGGCGGCAGAGCAGGGAAGGCATGGAATTGAATAGGTTTGCTCCTGTAGCTCAGATCCTGGTGGTCTGTGGCAGATGGGCTCTACCCTACACAGCTCCCAGCAGCCAGATGCAGGCTACCTAGATAATTGGAAGAAAGAGGAGGAAGTTCTGACCTGGACTTCTGAGTCTGGTTTCCACTGCTTTCAGGGGGTAGGTGAAGAGAAAGATGGGTGGGAGGGAGGCTAAAGCAGAGACAGAGCTAGAAAGATAGAAACAAGTAACTGATCAGAGTGAAATACAAGAGAAGTCTGAGAAAGATGGGGCCTTCACACCCAGCTGGTGGAGGCGAGGTGATCCCTGTGACCCTCCTCCTAGTCATAAAGGTTTGGTGCCAGGCCAGAAGGACGAGTGATGCCCTGCAGAGGCCAAAGAATGGGCACCTGATGCCTGGTTAGAGGGTGGAACCACCTCCTCCTCCCTTAGCTGTGTGACTCCAGGAAAATCAATCCACTCTCTGAGCCTTGAGTTCGGTGTCTGTACCTCAGGGAAAAACACTGGCCTGTGGCACAAAAAGGCCTCAAAAGAACTGAGTTTAGACTTGTGCCTGTCTTCCCTCCCCTCCAGAAGAGCCATTTCCTAAGGAAACACCAGGATCTTCACTGTCTGGGGCACAAATGCGGATGGAAGGAGGTGCTGGAAGAGGAATGTAAGGTGGGCACACAACAGACGCCCAATAATTGCTCTGTGCTGCAGGTCGGCCTTAATTCTAAGTCCCAATCCTGTGGGGACACAGGTCACTGGTTGCCAAATCCTTTCAAAGCCTTGAGTCATCTCAGAGGGTTTTCCTAACCGACCCAGGAGCCGGGATCCAAGGTGACCGAAAGGTGAAGAGTCCCGCCCCTGGGCACACACAGCAGGCCCCAGGGCTCCAAAGTCAGTGCTCACTCCCCATCCCCACCTCGTCTGCCTAAACCAGAAATTCTCCTCAACCTCAGCGCCGTCCCCAAACCACCCGTCCCAGATCCTAGCAGACTGAAGCTGGGGCATGGAGAGCGATTCCCGGCGGAGAACTTGGAGACAGACGACGGAGCAGGAACAGGAGGGAAACACGGGCGAGTCGGAAACCCGAGCAATGTTCAGGGAGAAAGAAAGAACTGGAGAGGGGTCGATGGCCAAGACCGAAAAGGGAAAAGAGAAGCGAGAGGAAGGAAAAGGAGAAAGGAGACGACGAAGACTAGAGCCCGGGAGAGCGCGCGAGCCCGCTCCGGGCGCCGGGCGCCAGCGCAGGGCAGCTTTAGGCGCCCAAGCTGTGCTCCCCGCCCCGACCCACCCGGCCCCAGGGGAGTGCCCCACCGACCAATTTGTCTTCACAAAACCCGAGCCCCAGGGGCTTTGCCAGGCCGCTGGGGCTTGATTCATTTCTTGACTAATTAACGGGAAGCTACGTCGCCCCTTCTTTCAGGGCCCAATTAATTCGCCGCGGGCGGTGGGGTGGGGGCTCTGAGGCCGAGGCGCCGCCTGGAGCCCCTTTGTGAAGGGCTGTCTGGACCATATTGATTCTACACACACACACACACACACACACACACACCTCCTTCCTTCGTAAAGAAAGAAAGAAAGAAAGAAAGAAAGAAAGAAAGAAAGAAAGAAAGAAAGAAAGAAAGAAAGAAAGAAAGAAAGAAAGAAAGAAAGAAAGGTCTTGAAATATCTGGATTTCCAGAGTTTAAGGTTTGATCCGACTCGAACTCTCCCAGCTGCCACCAACTGGGTTTGCTTTCAGAAGGAAGGCGGTTTCCAGATTGCCTGCGAAAGGGTTCGGTGGAATTTCTCCCCCACGCAGGAAACAGACGCTACTGTGAGCCTTGTGTGCGCGGGAAACCTACTGCCTCGTTGTTCAAAACCAGACAATGACCTAGCCAGTCCCTAGGTTGAGTCCCAGAGACGAGCTGTGGGACCTAGGGCAAGTGGGGATCACAGGGAAGGCGCCCGGCTCCTCGGCTTGTTTCGTCTGATGAGCCCACGGGTGGGACAGCTCTTGAGAACAGTCATCCCAGTGAGCAATTCAGAAATGTTCTCTCCGACGAATGGCGTTGGAAAACAAACCCATTTCGGAAAACAGGGCCTGCCACGCGCTGATCCCGCGTTTGATTCCAGGACCGAGAGACACGGCAGAAGGAACTCTGCTAGTGAGGTCCTGAGCGCTCCGTGGCCCGGGCCGGGGTGGGGTGGGGCGGGGCTTGGAGCGCGCTCTGTGGCCTGGGTTCCCAAAGGCTGTGCCGGGTGGGACTGGAGCCTGCTTCGCCCACCTATCCCCCACCCTCCCTCCAGCTCAGTAATGAGGAGCAGCGAAGAACCTTAAATCCTGAAACCCTTTGGGAGGAACGCTCCCGCGGGAAGCAACGAAGGCGATTTCGCAGCGGTCCTTGAGGAGCGCATGGATTGGACTGACCTCAAGTGGGTCAGCTTGACTCCTTCACCCATCAACCGAATGAAGTCTGTGACACAAATATAGACAGAAGGAAATCCTGGCCATCTTTGTCAAGCTGGTGGGAAGTGACTGTGCTCGGGTGACCCAAGGCGGTCCCATTCCCACGCAGCGCTTCGGGGAAACGAGCTTGCCGTGCCGCTCGCCACTATTCGATCAGTGATTCCTTGTTTAGTTCCGCTCAATTCTTAGAACAAACAAACAAAAAACTAAACAAGAGTTAATTTATTCCATCAACAAACAATGGCAAAACACACTGCAAATGGCAGGCTGTGCTGGGCATTGGGGCAGCAATGAGGGAAGGGATTCGTACAGAAACTTAAAACCGCGGCAGGAGGAGGAGGGATTGTAGAGCCTTCTTTGCCCTCACTTTTTAGCACTGCAGCCCTGCGGGAGACGACCTGGCTGTCGGAAGTGTGGCGGAGCCGTCCCGTCCTGCGCAAGGTGTATGCGCTGAATGGGAGAAACGGATGGGGGAGTCTGTACTTAGATTCTTCACCACAGCCCCGAGTGTGGGTTTGGAGAAGTCCTCTACATGCCTCGATTTCCTTGCAGGTCAGGTCAGAGGTCCGTGGGGGTCTCCTGGGCTCCCAGACGTGCCTCTTCCAAGGAGTGAAAACCACCCAACCCTGCCTCTTTCTTTTGTGAAGACTGAGGTCTGCCCTCCAGCCCTGAGACCTGAAAAGTCAGCCTTCTCTCACTTTGCTTCCTGGGCCTCTATTTTCCTAATCTTTAAAATGGGAACTATATCATCTTTAAAAAAACCCGCAATGAAGGACAGTAAGCCTCACACGCTGGAGGACCCATCTCTTGTTCCCTCCCGTGTCTCCAGCTCCTAGCAGACTACCCGGACAGAAAAGCCCTTCATTCGATACTTGTGGAATGACCTAGTGGACGTTTCTATCCATACCAAACTTCTCTCCCCATTACCATATTTTCACTGTCTCCTTTCATATAGAATCTGAGGGTGCAGCTAGTAAGTTTGATGCTGTTTTTTTTTTTGTTTTTAAATGCATTTTGGAAGTGGTCATTTGTTTTCAAAGGCACAGAAAATCCAATCCCCTTTTGCTGTGTCTCTCCCTTTCTTTGTGCGCTTTCACTCCTGTGTTGAAAGATTCTTTCAGGAGCACCTACCAATGCCCAAGCACTGCATCCGGGCTGGAGACACAGGTGCCATCTCTCCAGGCATGTACCAGAGACGTCGCACTAAAACTCCTACCCACACCACGTAGCCCATTAACTTCTTTAGTTATGGTTGATTCCCCACCCCACCCTTGCCTTTCTAGCATTTTAAGTAACTTTTGACAAGACTGCAAAGTTTAACACAATGCCTGGTACATAGTAAGTGTTGGATAAATGTTGGATACATTTGTTCTTCTCCATACCATTGCCCACAGCTCCCCTTCCACTGGGGAACAGCCAGTCCGAGGTCATAAGTGCATTCACAGAAACCCTTCCAAATAAAGGTTCAGGGTCCAGTCCCAATGCACAGGGTCCAGTCCCCAAGGTGCCCTATGCTGGTGAGATCAGAGTGCACCCCGACCCTGAGATTCCCAATCCCAGTACAATTCAGCCTGGTAAGGAAGGCCAAACACTCCCATTGGACCCAGCACACATGGGCCTGGTCAGCACCGGACTGGCCTTTGCAAAAAGGGTCTCGGGACCTTGAGCTTCTACTGTACAAGCCAAGTACCCTTTTCACATCCCCACACCTATCTGGCCGTCCTCTTTCCAAACCACTCCCCCACAGCACACACACCTTTCCAGCTAGAAAGGAGCTAGTGTAGGTGGCACCTAAGAAAGACAGGCGCTAGTTCGCCCTAGAAACCTGTCCCCCACATCCTAGAAACCTTTCCCCCACATCCCTGTTCTTGCCCCACCTCTCTGGTCCAACTTCCAGATTTGGCGGACTGTGGGAGACCTACCACCGCCCCAGCTTCCCGGAACAGCTGCGGCCTCCGGGTGCCACTGAGGAAGTTCGAAAGTGAGGTCCCCACCCCGTGTGTCAGCGGAGATTGGCTCAGGCCCTGCGCGGCACACGGAGGTAGACTGTCCGCCCTCCTCGTCTCCCCGAGCGCCATCCAGCGGCCAGGCGCCAAGAGCACCCTCGGCAGAGGTTCCTGGTAAGCCTCTAGGGAAGCGAGGTGAGGAGGTTTCTCAGTGGGAAACGGTCCCTTCCTCTACCCACTCCCCGAAAGGAGGGAACTTCTAGCTCCTAGCCTTTCCACGAATTCCCCCGCACTGCTTGCGGCTGATTCGGGTTCACCCAGGGTTCTCTCCCCACCCCCTTCTATTCATGCCCAATACAAGCGCTGAGTAGGAGATTTTTTAAAGAAGGAAAAAAAAAAAAGAAAAAAATAGGGAGAAAAAAATAAAAAAGCGTGTGTTTGCGCCACCACTGCCTGGAAACTTCCCTGCGGCGGCGCCGAGTTTCATCCGGGGCCGGGTGACGCTTGCTCTCCCTTCCATGCGGGCGTGTTAAGTCCTGCCTTATTCCTAATTCTGTACCTATGACCTTCTCCCGGCTGCAGTCAGGCGCTGTGACTCCCTGCCCCGCATGCAACCCAGACGAGACACCCCCTCCCTACTGAGGTCCCGGTGGGTGTCGACCCCCTTGGGTCTCCAGAGTGGCAACGTGGCGCTCACGGAATCCTAAATGCAGAGGAAGACGGACGCTACTCTTTATAGACCCAGAGGAGTGTTATCGCTGATTTTTTGTGTGTGTGGAAGAACGACTGTGTACACACGTATTACTTATATTATTGAGCGGGTTAGTGCAAGACGAAAAACACCGAAAAACGGTTTCTTTCTAGGAGGGGGGAGCCATATTCTCCAATTCCCTGGTAATTTGTAACAGACTCGATTGCTCAGAGAGAAAAGGAACGACCGTGTAGCTGCAAAACCAATTTAACTCCGTCTGTACTGATCAAATGGGAGGGTGCCCCTGAGGTGGGATGGCAATGCAGTTTTTAAATGAGATTTAATTTCATATTTCAGGCTACTTGGAGTGTCCATATGTACACACAGAACATTTTAGAAATGCCCATACATAGTCTCTTACATTTCAATGCTGCCATGGAATATAGCCTTAAAGTTGAACCCGTGCTTGGCTCAGCAAGCTCCCAAACATTAGGGAGATCTAAATGGAAGCTCTGGAAAAAGTGGGGTAGCTCTACTCTCAGAAAGCCAGACTCACCCCTCTAACCCCCGCCATCCTTGAGATTCACCTTGGGTTAGTCTTCTGATATCCCAACCAAAGAAAATTTCCTTCGCCCCTCACCCAATCCCTACAACTAAACAGTCTTCTCATAACCCAACTCCAATACCCCTGTTCCACAGGAATCTGTTCTATGCCCACCCCTCCAAATTCATAACCCACACTCAGAAGGCCTCATTGAGTCCAACAATTCTCAAATTCTAGACAGAGAAACGCAACAGACCGGGCTGCCCTGGTTATTCACGGCATTAATACGCAGACATATAAGTGAATGCACCATCATATTTTAACTTATGTAACAGAAAAAAAAAATCCTAACTCTGCCGCACAGTCCTTCCCACCCTCCGTCTCTCAAAAGTGGTGGGGGGAGGAAAGGAGATTGAAATGCAGTCTCTTGGAAAGGGGGGGGGGAGCCAGGCATTATTTACACCTGCAGACTTTGGATGGCTGGATTCGGCCCCAATTGGCTTAATTGTAAATCTTTTCCGCATGGCCCCAACTCCGGGACCCAGCGTCTGGGTTTAATAATGCGCCCAGCACCCCAGCAGGGCCGGGCTAGAAAGAGAGAATCCCTGCCCCACCCCCACTCCGCGCAGAGGTAATTAGAGCAGCCCCTTCTCCCCCCACCCCCTACTCCCCAAACCTTGCTTGAGGTACCAGAAGACCAGACTGAGACATGTGGAGAACTCATATTTTACCATCTGAAGACAAGAGGAGATATTTCAAAAGCAAAGGCACCCTCCAAGCCAGAAGTGGGAGGGAGCGCCCCCACCACACTCCTCGCCCCTTTGCGCATCGGTCTTGTCCGGGGGCGAGTGGGAAAGAGAGGCGTCTACACTCGGAGCCAGAGGCAGCCTCAAATTTCCTCGGCTGGCAGCGTAGGGCTGACCTGTTTATAGAACTTGCTGCTAAGAAAACATGTAAAAACACACCCCGGCGGTGGGAGAGGGTGAACGCGCCCTCCACCCCACCCTCTCTTCTGCACGAGAAAAATTCTCTCCCGGCTCCGCTCGGCTCCCTCGGAGTCTCGTTTTTCTCCCAGGAGGCTATTTCCTCCCGATTGTTTTTCAGTCAGTTTAAGAGGCAGAGAGTGCTTACATTTCTCTTTTATTTTTCGTAACCCCCACCCACCCTACTTAATTAAGATCTTGATTCTCCATCCCGGAGTTGCCCTTTGCAACCGGAGTGGAGAGGGAGGTAGCAATCGCTGCTGCAGAAGACGATCGGACACTGGGCGGGGAGAGGGTAGGTAAGGAGCTCCGAACTCCCTGTAACCTTGTAACCTTAGTTTTCGTTCTCTAAGGGAGCCGGCCGGCCGCGCTTTCTTCATTCCCATCCGGGAGCCCGCCTCGCCCCGCCCCGGTAGCTGCCGAAGGAAGGCAGGTAACTCGCGCAGGGAGCCAGTGCCCGCCGCTCGCGGGTTCCCGGGCCTGGAGGGACCTTGCCGCGACTGAGGGCCGGGGCAGGCCAGCCCGTTCGAGACCCCTTTGCTCCTCCGCGGGCCGGGGCGGCGTTAGGTGCCGTATCGGAGCCCCAGCCCTGGTCCGACCCCCGGACTGCAGTGTAATCCGAGGTAGCGAGCGTCTTCTCGGGTTCCGCGCTGGGCGAGGCCTGGAGCCGCTAAGAGGCGCGTCCAGCTTCCGTATTTGGAACCGGGGTAAGGGAGACGGCGGTAAGCGAAGTCCCCCAGCGGGGGCCGAAACCAACGCCAGGGCACCTCTTGGGGCGCCCTGAGCTGTCGCTGTCTCCCACACCTTCCTAGGGCCCAAAGTTTTCCTTTTCCAGAGAAAGAAGGGCACCGCGAGGGAAGGCGAAGGCAGGTCGCTGCATCAGAAAGGCCGCTCCTCTCTGCCGGCCGCCCGAGGATTTTTAATATTTGGCTCGGAAATGAAATGAACGGAGGCCTGGGCGCCAGCAAAAGCCACTCTTAGGAAAACCGCTCTCCATTCCAAACATTCTCGCTTTCTGTGTATGTGTGCGCCTCTGCCTCCCTCTCTCTTCTTCCTCTAAAAGATAAATAAAAACTGTAAACTTAAGGAAACTTTTACAGCCCTCGTGTATTCAACCCCCAGGCTGGCGGCTTGTAAAGACTTCTGGGATCTCTCAGGCCACAACTTGCACCCCAACCTCCAGCTCAGGTCGGCAGACAGAACAGTCCCTCCACCCCCACCTCCCTGGATATTCCACGGGACTGGCAAAGGATTTGTGGTGGTGTTGTTTGCAGGCAGGGGTGACTGGGTTGGGAGCAAGCCTTACAGTCACATTGTCGAGGCCCCAAGTCTTTCACTGACATGGAGGAGGAGGCTACCGAGGACTGTCCAGTAATTAAGACTGACGGAAGTGCAGCGACCCCTCCCTCCCACCTCCAGGTATCTGAGTTGCCCTGGTACAGGGTCAGTGATCACAGAAGACAGAGGGGAGAAAGAGTTGGTTCTTGGTTCCAAGCTGTGAGTTGTGAGTTTGGCCAGTGTTTGCCTGGGTGTGAGACAGCTGCTCAGTGACAGGCCAGATTTGGAGTCAGGATTCTGAATTCAGGACCCCCAAATCCTGGCCTTAGCAGGCTTTCCTGCCCCCTACATGCCAGGCACGCCAGAGAAGCAGGTGAAATTGCCCCCCACCCCACACCACCCTGTGTCCTAGGCCACAGAAAGGTTATCTTCTCCATGCAAGGAAGAAGGGACTGTATCAGTTTTCAAAATAACTGTATAACCTGGAACTTTAAATGTTTATACACCTCCAATCCCAGAAACTCTATGCTCCCAAGCAACTGCCTCCCACACACACACAACAGCTACATCTCTTTGGGGGGGCTTCATGGGATATGAAGGGATCGCTAAGTGTGTTATCTCTTTTCCTCCCCCCTCCCCCTGCTGGATTTGGGAGACATGCAAATACTGCCTTTGGGAATGCAGGCAGACTGGATGGCTGGCAAGAAGCAGAGGGAGGCTACAGAAAGGAAATGGAGAGAAGGAAGGGGACAAACACAGCAGCACTTCTGTGCCCGCTGCTCCTCAGCCGCCTCCCGCCTCCCCTCTCCGCTCTCCCCGGCTCTAATTGAAACCCAGTACGGGAAATAGTAATGGATATTGTGCTCACATCGAGGGAACGTGTCTGCGGCTACGAGGGGACAGTTAGTTCAGCAGATTTGGAGGAGCCGATGTGTCTTTGCCCTGTCAACCCTCCTGACAGTAGTGGCCATTTAATTTGTCATGCCCTCTCTGTTACAGAGTCCCCTGCTCCCTTGGAGGGTCCCGGCTGCTCTGGCAGGGTGAGACCCCACTGCCCCCTGGTACCTAACAACAACACTAGCAATAATGGAAAAAGCAAAAGCAGAAAACCTCAAGAGTAAGAGGTGCTGCTGAACGACCCCCTCAGTCTGCCATTGGGGATTTGATAGTATATGTAGTTATATTTTTCCTCCACCCTTTTTAAAAGTGTTCTGCCCCCTAGACCCCCATCCCATGAGCCAGATTCCTGGCACAAATTGCAAAGGGGCCATTTACACCCTTACCTGTCTCCACTGAAAATCTGGAAAGAAAGAGGATGTTGAATAAAGAAAGGTATGGGGTGGTCAGGAGTCCCTGAGGCCCAGGTCAGCTCAGGCTTGTGTCTCACTGATTCTGGGTCAGATAAGATGAGAGGAAAAATTCCTGGCCTCTTCCTCATGAATTCATTTCTGCTGGACTAAGAAACAGCGTCCATTCTGTTATCTTTCTCTTTCTTTCTTTCTTTCTTTTTTTTTTTTTTTTTTTTTTTTTTTTTTTTTTTTTTTTTTTTTTTTTTTTTTTTTTAGTAACTGGGTAAACACACACAGAGAGAGCATTGAAGATGTAGACTGGTTTGAAATTAGGAAACCACAATTAGTTCCTTTTCCTGAATGAGAGAGAAAAAGGGGAAAAACCTTCACAGATGTGTAAAAGGCACCCTTTACACACACACACACACACACACACACACATCCTCCATCTACCCTTGTTTCCCTTCCAACTTACCTAAATCACTAGCCCTGTACAAATTTGCCATTTTGCAGGGCGATCAGCTTTGATGAAAGGTAGGTGCTAATACGAATAATGCAGAGGGTGAAATCTTTTCACTTTGCCTCTGCCAAAAACCTATTTACATTAAAAGGGGGTATGATAAGCATGGATGAAGTGTATAAGGAATGATGCTCTAGAAAGAGCATAAACCAGCTGGCGCCAAAGTGAGCCTCTGTACTAAAAATACTGCTTTTCCAAGCTAGGCAACTTTGACAATCTGCTCTCCCTCACACATTTCAGGCTCTTGCACTGAATTGCCTGATCAATAATTTAGAGGGCTGACAGAGGACAGGGAAATGTGTCTTACAGGAAAGCCCAGAGCTTCTGGGGCAAGACAGAGGGTAGGAGCAAAGCCCCAACATGGAGTGCCCCCCCCCCTCTGGATTCTTGCCTTGGAAACGGGAGAGGGGGAGAGAGAGAGAGAGAGAGAGAGAGAGAGAGAGAGATCGATCAGAGCATTGGAATAGGAGTGAGAACCAGCTCTGGGGAAAAGGGTGACTTTGGAGCTACAAAAGGAGAAGGTGACACTTCCAACCTAGACAAAGGGGCCCAGCCCTTTCCTATCTGTTAGGCACCTTATCAGCACTAGCCAAGGGCGTCAGGGGAATGTGTTTGTTCAAACGCCTGTTAGGAGTTCTCTCAAGCCTGTCATAGTTACTGAAAAAGGTGGGGGAGAGCAGGAGGGGGAAACGGAGCCCTCCCAGAAATACAGAAGGGCAGGAGAGATCCAGAGAGGACGGGGAAGCCAGAGGAAACAGAGAGGGGGAGGGGGAGAAAACCTAGAAAAGAGAGTGTGTGAAAAACAGAAAGAACAAGGGAAGTTAAAGGCCAAGGAGCAGAGACAGACAAGAAGAAGAAATAGAAACCAAGAACAAGATAGACTGGGGTGGGAGCGGAGTGTGGAGAAGAGGAAGTTTAAGGGAACAGAGGAAGAAAGATCACAGGTCTGCAGTCCTAGAATCTTGCAAGGAGATTAACAGGGAGGGGGTGGGAGAGGTGGGCGTCCTGTCTCATCCACCCTGGAGACTTGTTGCCAGCTTCTGGGTGGAGGAAAGATGGGGAAACTGACCCTCCTGGAAAGAAACTGACCCCTAAACCTCATGACTTTTCTGAAAGAAACAAAGTTCTTCAAAGGAGCTGGCAGGGAGGGGGTATGAATGCTGAACTCCCAGAGGAAAATCAAGCCTTCCAGGTCTGCACAGAAGTCTCCTTTGGGTTCAGAACTATGTGGGGGAGAGTCAGGATTTGGGCAGCACAGGCGTCCTGGTGTGGGCAGGGGCTGCGGTTTATGAGGGACCTTGCCCACCCAGCTAGGCCTCCCGAGGGCGCTGCTTCCCTGGGATCCTTGATAAGAAGATCCTGTCCCTCATCCCCTGTCCCCTCGTTGGGGTAACTGAGGACAGAGGAGAATGGGAGCCCTAGTCGGTTTCAAATTTTCTCACTATCAAAAGAGCGGCGGGTCCAGGGCGCATTGGGCAGAGACGTTGGCCGGGTAACCAGAAAGCCCCTTCTCACTAAAAGTTTATGTATTGACCGGCCCCGTAGGAAACTTCTTAATTAGGCCTCAGAGCCCTGGAGAAACACGGATGTTCTTATGTCAACAGAGTTCCCAATTTAGCGACACCTCGGACTGAAAAAAGCTGTGCGTGGCGAACAGGGGTGAAAGTTTAAGAGGGAATAAGCGTGTAATAGTCCCTAGCTAGATCTCACACACATGCTAAAGGGAATATTTACAGCAAAGTTGCCAAAGTAAACGACCCCGCCTACCCACCATCCTTTCCCTCTCCTTGCCCCCCTTTTTGGTAAACTTCAGATAAACACTCTTCGGTCACAAAAGGGTCGGCCTGTCCCCTATACAGTTGGAGGGAGGCGGTGTTGTAGGGAAAAGTGAGATCCGGCCCACGCTTCCCCTGCGTTCTGTGGGCAAAACTAATATCCCCGATGCATGCAAGGCCTGGGCTGAAGGGGGCTGATTTGATTTCGTGTGTGTACGGACGAAATGTATTCTGAGACTTCTCTGCCTCTTCCCCCATTTTAACATCTGCACACAACACTACTGCCACGCATCACGCTGTGCGGCCACTAACAGATACGCGAAGGCTATTTTATCACTAAGAATCAGGCCTACGAGGAAGTGAAAATTCTTTTTGCAAAAGGTGGAGGAATATTTGAGGATGCCGGGAGTTCCATGGGTCCTTTTGGATCCAAACTTTGTCCCTTTTCTCCTGTCCTTAAAGTACTGCTTCTCCAGCTTTGCAGAAGCGCTGGCTCATTCCGTGTTCCCGTGTGACTTTTGTTGACAATGAGGCTAAGAGGAGGAGGAGGCAGAGGAAGAGAGAGAGAGAGAGAGAATCGAGGGGGTCTGCAAAGAGGAAAATAGAAAAAGGACCGTGCAGGGCCCGCATCTGGAGCCTAAAACCCGGGCTGGGGGGCGCCAGCCTTGTGGGTTCCCCTGGCGGCCAGGCCTGGCACAGGTCCTTGGAATACGTTAGCCAAAGTTTAACTCGAATCCGGCGGCCACCAGGCCGCTTTTGTTTGTTTGCAAATTAATCACCCAGCGCATGGCCGGCGCCAGAGTGGGTTTATCACCCACCGGGAGGGGGGCGCGGCGGCCCCGCAGAGACAAAGAGGAGTTCGCACCTTCCCGCTTTTGATCCCAAGTTACCGAGGCCTCCCTGCATAATACGAGCCTCCTGGGGCCGAGTCTGGGAGGTCAGTCATAATTGGCGGAAGTTTGCAGACCATTAGCAAGATGTCGACATTTTCGATTCAGAACCCCGCAAACTTTCTTCTTCTCCTCCCTTTCCTTGCGCTCTAAATTGGGAATGGGGGGTCAGGAGCCACAACTGGGGCGACCCCAGGGTTAAGTTAGAGCTATGGGCAAAAACAGGCCATTGAGGGAGGGGCATTATGAAAGGCAGAAAAGACTGGGTCCACCGCGGGGCCAAAGGCAAGTCGAGATATTTACAAATGAAATCCGCAAGATCCCCTTCCACGTCCAAAACAGAAAGGAGGCCAGAATGCCTCGGAGGACCGAGTGAAATGCCTCCTTCCTGAGCATCTGGACTCCTGAGGCACCAAGTGTGTGAGGACAGTCACATCGTGGTTGCAGAATTATTATTAATTTTTCTCCTCGGAGTGGCAGGGCAGAGATTGGCCCACGGGTGCAGGCAAAAACCGATCGCGGGGATTTGGGGCCGCTCCTCTCAGAGAGCGCCGCGAAGCTGCCCCAGGTTCTGGCGGCGAGCAATACGGAGGGGGTGGGTTTTTGCCTCCGGAGACTCCTGAAACCCAGCAGTGACCTCAGTGGTCAGTGCTGGGCCTGGCCGCAAGGGACGCGGGAGGGGGACTTTGGAGCTAACACCCTGGGCCCTGCCGCTTCTTTTCATTTCTCTCGATCTTCCTAACAGCCGGCAGAGAGAGACCGAGAGGACGCCAGAGAAACACAGACCTAAAGGAAAATAAAGGGGGCGAAGTGGCGAGCCAGACTGAGTTCGCAGAACCACTCCATTCTCTTTGTGACTTAAGGGAATGCTCAGTGCTGGCGCCAAGCGCTCTTAACCATGTGCGTCAAAAATGCGAGGCTGGAAAAGCTTGTCGCCTCAAAAGTTCCGCCCCTATCTCGGTGCGGTTGGCCCACAAAGGAACTGCATTTCCCCCCTCCACTTGCTCCTACTTCGGAGACGGGAGCCGGGGGCATAGAGGGGTACACAAGGCAAAGTGGAAAAGAAGACGGGGCGGTCCACTCAGGGACACGCACAGGTCTTAATCCCTAGGCCCTGAAATCAACGCTTTCTTTAAAAGAACAGCGTCCCCAAGAATTCCCTCCAAGCAGGAATGCCCCCCACCACCCCCCAGAAGCGAGAAATGTGGTTTAGGGAATCCTCTGACCCGGGCAGGGACCTTGGTCACAGTTACCAATTCCGCTACAGATTTGATCTGTAAGATCGGGCTGCCTTCCTCCCCTTCACGCCCCCACCATACCTGAACTGGGACCAGTCTCTGCCCCTCTAGGGTGGGGGCGTTTCACGGTTTGTTTTACAAACTCACCCCCGACTACTGGCGAGATAAGTCCCGAGTGGAGAAAGAACTCAGGCACCAAGATAAGTGCGATGCCTGGAGAAGATACGAGGCTGGCGCACCTCCCCCTCCCAGCTCCCAACTCGCAGCTCGGCTCCGAGCTGGCCTCGGAGGGGAGGGCAGCGGCTTGGCGGAGACGGGCCCAGAACCTAGTCCGGCGCCGCGTTCACTTTGTCCAGATCTCCAGTCTCCCCTCTACACTCATAATAAACGCGTTCAGGTGGAACTCGAGGAGTCCGAATCCAGGCCGAAGACCAGATCTAAAAGGGCTGCTTAATGCATTTCATGAGATCCTCAGTCCGCCTCCCCGAGTGAGCGCAGACAGGGCCGGTGGCGCAGGCTGTGTACGTGTTTGCGTGTACGTGCTTTTCCCGCGGGTGGCGTGGTCCCAGTGTGCTCGCGCGTGTTTGCGTACTGATGTGCTGGGGGTGTTTGGGACTCCGCACCCGGGTTCCGGTGGGCCACGGTGAGGAAAGAGCCCCGCACGTGTGTGCTGAGACGTGGCGGCATCCGTGTGGTCGTGAGTCCGCGAGCCCACATGCAGGGGAGACCAGTAACCAGAGACACCGAGCTCGGGAGCCCTGGAGCGGGAGCCAGGCGGAGCTTGGCTCCACGTGGGGCTGGAGAGCCGCAAGCCCGGAGTCTGGGCGCTCGCCTCCCCGCGGCTGCAGGCGGCTTTTGTTGCGCTCAGCGGCCGAACGGCAGCTCGCAGCAGGCTCACTTGTCCGCCTGGCTCGCCGGGGGCTGGTTAGTAAGAGGGTGAACGAGAGAGAGAAAAGGCCACGGCGGCGGAGAGGCTAGGCGAGCCGAGCGCGCGAGAGGCGAGCGCCCCTGCCAGGCGCCCGGCGCTCTCTCCGCCTTCCTGGCCCAGCTCGCTCGCTCCCTCCTCCCTCCCCTTCCTGCCTAGCCCTGCCTCCTCCCTCGATCTCGGGTTGGATGACTGAGGCATTTCAGACTTGGGCTGAGCAAGAGCAAGCGAGCGAGTTCTAGGGCTGTGGCGATCTCTCGATAAGCCACCTAGAGGCGACTCAGTGCGCGCGCTCCTCGGTGGCGCCCGCCCTCCCTCTGATCATGTTGACATATTCACAGGACAGGCAGTAGTACCGATGCGGCGCTGCGACGTTACAGTTTCCGACACCTTCTTTTTATAACTCGGCTCTATCCCCCCAGCACTCGACCTGTGAAAACCACGCCTATGCAGCAACACAATTGGTCCGAAAGCGTCAAAGAGCCAATCAAGAGGCCCCCGGCTCCCCGCAGCCCAGAGCAGAGCCCGACCTTCTAGAGCCGCCGAGCAGACGCCCGGGGAATTCTAGAGGCGGAGGAGGGTGGCGAGCAGCTCCGGCTGGCTGGCTCGCTCCCTCCCTCTCCTCGCGCTCCCTCTCCTACTCCGTCTCTCTCTTTCTCTCTCTCTCCCTCCTTTTCCATTTCCCCCCTCCATCCTCCCTGCCCTACGCGTCTGGACGCAGATTTAGGAAGCGAATTTGCTCACGTTTTAGGACACGGAAGAC